>OZ005660.1:40108519-40136019 GCA_963930645.1 Salticus scenicus
GAAAAAAAAAAAAAAAAAAAAAAGAAATATAATTTATATCAAGTTAAACTCTTTTACTCATCCATATACTTTTTAGTTAAAATGATATTATCAACATTTCAACACAACTATTGTGCAAAATTTAATTTAAAAAAAATAATAAATACTGCGTTGCTAAACGACAGATTATTTAATGCCGCTATTTAAAAAGTGCTACATATTTATAATCGAATATTCTATGATTAAATACTATGAAGAAAACTTTTCAAAAGTAGTGGTGTGAAACAATCTGGAGAGCTAGTAGCGCTTTTAATAGCTTTTATTTAGTTAATAATTTTTTCATGGAACTAATAAAGTAGATCGTGTTTATTATTATTATTATTATTATTATTAATGTAGTTGTTGTTGCTATAAAAATAATCGATGATTGGATTTTATATTCAGTAAATGATTACCTAAACTAAAAACGAAACTTTATTTTGACATGTATCAGATTACATGCGTATTCACCTATCCCGTATCTCCGGAACCAAGTAAACACGAAACCACAACACATAAAAAAGGGAATATGATGATAGCAGATTTGTAGAATTTAATTATAATCTATCGTTCAGATTATGTTGCTAAAAAAACTGAATTTTTCACCCTTGACATAGAATTGTTATTAAGATTAATATTTGAAATAGAGTTTTAAAATAGTTATATTATTGAACATCTTTTTTCGACTCGAATGACATAAAAACAAAAAGAACGAAACTTCCCCTTTTTATTGCAGTTATGTGGTCGTCTGTGAATCTGTTGGTGTCACCTTCGCATCTGTCCTTTTTGCTTCAACATGTTGTGAGGGAAGGGGAGGCACTTGGGTAGAAGTCGAAAAAGAAGTCTTGTGTTCGGAAAAAGTACCACTTGTGAGATGAGTCAAATTAAACGTTCAGCGGATGAAGTTTGAACTCCGACAACTCTGATGACTCTGTCTCGTCCTAACATCGTTCACAGTCTTGCAGTGGTGACGACTGCTTTTCCTTCAATAAATCTAACTGTCCAGGACAGAAACTGTGGATCTTGTCAGAGAATATTTATGACGGATAACCCCGCCTACTTATAAAACGTTGCAATGAGGCGAGGAATGCAACAGAAAAAAAAAAAAAAACTAGAAACACATTAGAAATGAGCCGCTTTGGTAGACGCGCATATGGAATAATGTAATATAAGCTTTGAAGGTACGAGATTTTCTTTTACACTGGCATTTTGTCATGCTTGGAGCAACAAAGTTAATGACAACTTTTAAAAATGGACCGATAAGGGTAAATCTAGCTGATGCCAAGTCGCCTTTTTTTTTTTTTTTTTTTTTTTGACAATAGGCTCAGCTGCCAACCGAAGACATAAGATACACTGTCTCAATACGTATTTAACGGTGGATCTGACATGAAAGATAGAAAATTTATAAAAGGTAAATGATTACACTAAATTTGGTTCTGCATGGGCACTTAAATCATGGCAATATTTTACAATTAGAGATTTGACAATTGTACTAACAATTGTACTAAATACATTAATTGTTTTCTTTGAAATGGCGAATTTTTATTCTGGTTTATATTTTATTTCTTCAACACCTCGGGCTTTGAGCTCAACAAACTTTCTAAAAATTCCTGGGTCAGGTAATTTGTCATTGTCTAACATTAGTTTCCATCACTGTTTCAACGATTCGTCTAATTTCCCCATCATGAAATCTATTATAATTAAGTCGCTTAACGCGTTAGGATCGAAACAAAATGTTTTTAAATTTCTCATGGCTTCATTACAAGTATATAGAAATTCAAGTAAGATTTTAACATTACTTGCTTTTGCAATTTCCATAGAAAATACTTTGTTGATTTTCCTTAGTTCTAATTAGCTAATTTCCTTTGTGTCTTTTATTTTCATACCTTTCATTTGGTATATCCCAACACTGTTCCAGATATATCTTTTTTAAAGCAAAACCTTGAATTGATTTACCTGCATTTCCGCGAAACTGAAAAGTATAAATATTACAGCATTTCAATTTTTAATAGTTGATTATTATTTAGAATTGTAGAATAAAAAATTTCTTTGAAAGAAATCCAGTTTTCAGTTTCACGAAAAAATTTGGGTAAATCAAATTTTGGGAGTTTAATAAGAAAGAATTTAATATTTTTCTCTTCTTTATTTTCCGAGCGAATATCTGAATCATAAACTCCTTCTTCCGTTTTCTCTTCTATATTCTCTTATATCTAAACAATTCTAAACAATCTAAACAATAACAATTTTCTTATATCTAAATTCATATCCATATAATCTTCATTCTCTCTAACAGATAAGAATTTAAATACCTCTGCGAGTTCAGAATCATACGATTGAATTTTTGTTTTCAATAGCTTAACTCTCGATTGTTTATTCTTACTGCACTATTTTACTGACAGTCTCTAAAATTGTCAATTTCTTTACATAAATTTTAGAACAATAAAACTTGATTTGATTTTAGAATATCTAAGTTTGAATACACATGAGCATAGGCTTTCGAATTATAGAAGATAAAAAAAAGAACTTAAAAAGTAAACAATCTTAAGAATAAATAATTAAAAGTAAGAATAAAAACGTTAAATACATATTTCAGTATTTCTGGATATAATATATTATAAACAATAGTTAAACCAGCCATGTTTAAAGAATTAAACTGTTGGACCAAGTAGGTTGGACTGTAGGTTGGACCAAGGAGTTAAGAAAATTGAGGGAAGCTGGAACTATTAAATATCATACGAGGTTATTGTAGGAGAAAAAACATCATGAATTAGCAGAAATAAACTATTAACTATTTGATAATATTGTGCCAAATTTCTGCTAATTCATGATGTTTTTTCTCCTACAATAACCTCGTATGATATTTAATAGTTCCAGCTTCCCTCAATTTTCTTAACTCCTTGGTCCAACCTCTACCGGAATTCATATAGTTTTTTGGCTGATATTTAAAATATATCACGTTATTAAAAGAGTTAACTGTTGACTGTAAAAAGAAAACATATTTAAAACTGCGCAATGGAAACGAATCATAAATCCCTGATGATGCTTTAATATTAAAGCGAAAAGCTTTGGATAAAAAACTTTTAACATCTTTTAAATAAATTTATATTTACGTGTGTTTAAAGTGTTTTAAATATATTTAACACTGTTTATTGCTTCACCAAAATGCAATGTAAATCAGCATGTTTTGGTTTTTCTTAAAATCTCTCAAACATAGTACAAAACTATTTAAAACTATACCTATCTAAGGATTAAGCGAAAATCTTCTTTTAACACTGTTAAAACACACTTCTAAATTTGAGAAACTCCGTTTCTTAAAACAGTTACGAGTAGGAAATTCTCATTTTTAAGTTTTTTTTTTTTTTTTTTTTTTTTTTGTCATTTAACTATTCATTTGAAAATTCGCATTACTACTGTAAGTGCAAATGAGGAATTTTCTAGAACAGAATGTTCTAGAATTCGAAAAGTCTAGAAATTGCATGAAATTAAAGTGATAATTAACATACACATAATTATCAGAAGGAATAAATAAAAAATAAACAATTTCGATTCAAATAAAATAGTTTTTAAACAATTTCCCTTGACGGGGAACAAACCCACAATCTCTGGCTTCGTAACTGATGGTTTACCTCGGAACCACGACATTCATAAACGCAACTAACTTTAGTTGCAATTTTTGCAAGAATTAATAAGAAATGAGTAGTTAAATCAGAAAAAACCTAGTATTCTGTGGCCATAAGACTGTAGTCTATATTTTTATTCAAATTCACTAAGTGCAAATAATTATCGTTCATCTTTGAGAAAACTAACACTAAAAATTCAAAGAAAGACAGTTTTATTGTCTATAAATGACATCTTAAATAATGCCCTTTTACAATAGTTATCTCACATATCAAGTTTTGTACAGTTAGATGCCATAGAAGTTGAAATATAGCTTTCCCGTTATCAAGGAAATTTGCAGTATAGCAGAGCCACCTATTAACCGATAAGTTTGCAAATTAAATTAGCATAATTTCTCACAATAGCCTTCACATATATCACGTTTTGTTTGATTATACGCAATGGAACCTGAGATATAGCCTCCCCTTAAATAGCGGTAATCGTTGTATAGCAGTGCTACCTGTTGATCGGTTGACACCAAAAATTGACAGACACTCAATTAGCTTGAGTTGCAGCAGCATATAAATTTATATGCAATTATGTGCAGTAGTTTCTGAGATATAGCTTTTCGTTAAATTGCAGAAATCTCTGCACAGCAGCGCCACCTGTCGCTCTATAAACATTCAAATTGAATCAACCTAATGTCTCATAATAGTCTTCTCTTTTACCAAGTTTTGTTCTATTATACGCAATAGAACCTGAGATATACCTTTCCCTTAAATTGTGGAAATCTCTGTATAGCAGAGCGCCACCTGTTGAGCGGTTGACACCAAAATTTGTAGGCACTAATGTAGCTTAAGGTGCATCCACATGTAAATTTATATGCAATTCTGAGCAAAAGTTTCGGAGTTTTAGTTGCCACAAAATTTTTGTCACACACACACAAACAGACGGACAGACAGACATTTTCTAAAAATAGTCAAATCGTATTCTAGACCTATCAAAAAGTGTAAATCCATCGAAAACCGAAAGTGAAAATTTTTTATGAATCCAAGACTTTTTTCTGTTGAATATAGAAGAAAGTAAAAAAATCACAAAAATGAGCAGTTTCTACTCGGACCTGTGATATGAAATGAAACCTTTGAAAGATGAAAAGATTCTACTTATTTTTAAATAACGTCTTTTAAGAGTGTACTTCATTAAAGGGATTTAAAATTCAAATTAAGCATTTATCATATAACGCCTTTCATGAAACTAAATTATTAGTAATTATACTTATTTTTACAAATATTCCCATTTTTGGAGAAAGCAACGACTCTCCGATTTTTTGAGAAAAATCTCAAAAAGATATGAGGAGGATCATCTTCTCATTTTCAAATAGTTCCTTTCTAACAGTGAAAAATTACTTTTATCTAATTCATGCAATGTTGATATTGAAAACAAATTATTCCTCTTTACATATCAAACAGAAAATGTGAACCATTCATTCAATCTTTCATTTAATATTTGTTCAAAAGTTACCCCTTTATCTTCAAATTTTACAACTGTTTCACAAAGGTAATGTTAATGATTCTCTGCAGAAAGTATCAAATTTTGTCATTCCGAATAACTTCACTATTTAACAAGTTGAATCATTACAAAAGTTGAAAAGAATGTTCGAATGTTTAGCTTACAGATGAAACTTAACAATAATTCTATACAATACCGCAAATGGAAATTCTTAAACTTTAATTTATGCTACCATGTAAAATCTCTTGAAATAAAAGTACATCTTCTTCAGAAAACATTGTTATTAATATAATAATTGTGTACGGTTCTTTAATATCTTAAATTAAAAACAAACATTAGAAAGATAATTCTATAGATATAGAGTAATAAATTTATTTATATAATTCAAAGAAAAGTAGTTTAAAAGTAATTAATTAAATTTTGTATTATACTCTTAAGTAAAGGAAAGAAGAAAAAATACACTTTTTATTAGAACAGTAAGAAAATGCATTATCATGTTTTATTTTTTCACTTTCATGTACCGATTTTATAAAAATTTTCAAATTCTAGATTTCGGTGGATTTACACGTTTTGAGAGTTTCAGAAGCTATTATGTCTGTTTCATGTCTGTTTGTCTGGTGAAACAAAAATATTGCGGCAACTGTATCTCAGAAACTACTGAACGGAATTTCATACAATTTTATGTGCAGTTGCACATAAACGTAAGTCATGACTATCAACTTTTAGTGAAAATCGTCCAATATGAGGCGTTGTCATCCTGTTTTACCTAAATTTTTAACATGACTGTACAGTAGAACCCTGTTAACGTGAACACGCTTAAAGTGAATTACTTTTAACATGAAATGCTTCCACAATCACCGTCAAAATGAAGATAAGTTTCTGAGTTACTGTTACCATGAACTACTGATAATTTAAACAATTTTTTTATTCCCCTTAAGATTCACGTTAATGAAGTTCGACTGTATAAGACAATATTTCCTACAAATGAAATGCTTCCACAATCACCGTCAAAATGAAGATCCGTTTCTTTGTTACTGCTACCATGAACTACTGATAATATAAACAAATTTTTTATTCCCCTTAAGATTCTCGTTAATGAAGTTCGACTGTATAAGACAATATTTCCTACAAATGAAATGCTTCCACAATCACCGTCAAAATGAAGATCCGTTTCTTTGTTACTGCTACCATGAACTACTGATAATATAAACAAATTTTTTATTCCCCTTAAGATTCTCGTTAATGAAGTTCGACTGTATAAGACAATATTTCCTACAAATGAACTGCTTCCACAATCACCGTCAAAATGAAGATCCGTTTCTTTGTTACTGCTACCATGAACTACTGATAATATAAACAAATTTTTTATTCCCCTTAAGATTCTCGTTAATGAAGTTCGACTGTATAAGACAATATTTCCTACAAATGAAATGCTTCCACAATCACCGTCAAAATGAAGATTAGTTTCTGAGTTACTGTTACCATGAACTACTGATAATTTAAACAATTTTTTTATTCCCCTTAAGATTCACGTTAATGAAGTTCGACTGTATAAGACAATATTTCCTACAAACGAACGTAATAAGAATTATTTTTCTCAAATCATTATGGATTTAAAGAGAGTTATTACTAATAGTAAAAGTCAGATAGAAAAAAAAAATTAGTTTGAAACAAACAACAATAGGACTTACGTTACCAATTATTATACGTATTATATGCACTTACTTTTGGGAGATAATGTGATCAAAACGCATAAAAATAACCTAACAAAGTAGACACCTAAAACAAGATAAAAACTTTTTTTTTTCTTCTTTCTCATTTCACGTTAAGACCTTCGTTTTTATAAGCAAATTGTAACAAACGTTAACTACCTTCCTTTCTAAGATATGGCAATATTCGTCATTTTGGTAATGCGACGCAAAACTATTTAGCCGGTTATAGAATTCTGGTAAAATAACTGAGAATTATTTAGCCAGTTTTTAAAATGAGATTCCTTGACTTGCTGTTAAGGGTTACATACAGACGGAACGCTTGCAATTTCGATGACGTACATTTTGCAAGTTTTTTTTGCAAATACAGTCGGCAGCAAAAGTAACAGAGCACTAGCGAAAAATCCTATGTAAAAAAAGTAGAGTTAATACTGTTTTGTTAAATAAATCCTTCTCGAATTTATTTCTTAGTCAGTCTAAGAACGGGATTCGACAAGGATTTATTTAACAAAACAGTGTTAAGTGTGCTTTTTTCACATAGGAATTTTTGCTAGTGGTCGGATACTTTTTCTGTCGTCAGCAGTCATACATTTGGAACGCCTGCAAACGGCTTTGCAACTGGAAGTGTTTCGTCTGTATGTATTTCTAAGTGTAAACTGACTTGAAGGAATCTGTTTAAAATTTGAAATGCTATCGCAATGTAGCTGTTTGCAAAAGTATTATAAATTTTAAGTTGTACATACGTAAATAATGTTTCACGTTTTTTGTTAGTTAATAAATATGTTTGGAAAACTAAAAACTGTGAATTATAAAATTTAATATAAGTTCAATAAATTAAAATATATGTAAAAATATATTTAACTATAATAACTTCTTATACTACTACTTCCAATAATAATAATAATAATAGTGATAGAAACAAAAATAAATTAATAAATTTTTAATATTTTTAGATTACTAGATTAATATATTTTTAACATTTTTAACAATCACATGCAAATAAATTTTCTTATTTTCTACTGAAGTGAATATAAATTAAAATCGAAGTCTTTTGAAAATTCCTCTTTAATAATATACACCACATAGGTCAAATCATTTGCTTTGATTTTGCAATTACTTTACAAACTGTAGCATTAGTATTTCTCTAGAGAGAGTAAAAATCTTTCGAAATCTCCTTGTTGTGGTTGCAGATACAAATGAACAAATAAATAAAATAAAATCCCTTATCTACTGTGTGACTTTATACGTTTTCAACACGCAGATAAACTTTAGCACATTAGATAAAGAAATATGCTTCAGTACCATCTGAATACAATAGTTGCCGGGGGAATTTTAGAATATTAACTTCTTGCAATGCACAAAATTTATTTAAATCAACTTTCTTTTATAAATTGTGTTTAAAAAAGAGTATATTTAAAGAATATTTTAAAAACTTTTTTTTTCCCTTCATGCGAAAATTATTTTTTCTTCTCCGTATGCAAAATAATTACTTATAAATATTTAATAAAACTATTTTGAAAAAAAGAAAAAGTTATTAAGTGCCATTATGGCCTTTATTTTAAGATAATCTAAAAATCTTAGTTACGTATGCATATTTATATAAATAAAAAATTAAATCCAAAATAAACCTTTTTTGGTTTAAAAATGATTTTACAAATTGCACAATTCATTTATTTCCTCAAAAAGCACAAGTACTGCAAAATCTCTTCATTGAAATTTTTTGAAATATATATTCAAAAAAATTCTTAAAAAATTTTAAACTTCATACGTTATCAACACTGAAATATATCCTTATTGATAATTGTCTCAGTTTTGTTTAAATTCACCTCGCCATTTTAAGAATGTGAGAGCAAGATAGGCTTATTTATTTAACACTTTGTGTGCCATTTCAGCCATCAGTGGCTGACAGTGAACTTTCCGTTTAGGCCGTGTCAACCACCAGTGGTTTACAGTGTAAAATATGATATATAGCAGCATTAACCACCAGTGGCTGACAGTATAAAATAAGATATAAAACTAAAAATTCTACATTGTTAAATACTTGATTTTTATTTATTACAGGATATCATTAAGGCATTTTAATGGATTTTATTGAAACAAGGTAAACATAACGCGTTTCTAAGCTGCACGCGTGACCTGATGGAGATTTCCTTAAGAATTCGCGTGGCCCTCAACGTGTTAACAATACGTTTATTTCAGTTCCCTATCACACTGTAGACTAAACCCGAATCTAGGAAAACCATCACTATAAAGGGCAAGAAGCATTTCATGAAACAGTTGGGGAAACAGCGTTTTTTGGGTTATCCAACCCTGGTGAATATGAATCTGGCAGTCGCAAAAGCGAAATTTGCACCGGAAGTCTGGTACCCAAGATGGCAGCCAAAACTCTGTTGTCCTATACCTCCCTTGTCTGTCGGCTTAAAATAAGGATTTAAATGTCTAAGGCATAAGGTGGCCCAAGAAGACCACTGAAACTTTGTTGTGTTTACTTGCGCTACGTGTGTCTTATTATATTTGGAATATAATATTCGTCAAATACATGGTTTTTAGTGGATGAATGTTTATATATACTATGTAAACTGTTGTATGTGTGTTACGCGTTTTTACGTAATGTTTTAAACCTTACGAACAACAATTTGGTAACAAAATTGTTTCACTGAAGGTAATTACATTTAGCATTTCTAATAATTTATATATATATATATATATATATATATATATATATATTTCTTGTAATAATGCCATTATGGCGTCAACGGTATGCTCTTTACTTGAGAAGCCTAGAACGTTCAACCAAACGTATGCATAAACTGTCAGATAAGAAAATGCTCGAAGGACAAATTATCGGATCTGACGTAAAAGGGCTACTCATAGATAAGATCGATACATTTACCTTATCCTAATTGTTAATATATTTTTTTTTATTGGGGACAGTTCGGTAATATAGATTTCCTGCAATTTCATATTATTTTCAATGCAACGACTCCTAAAATGCTAGTTTATATGGAAGATTATATGAAAATTTCAAATTAGAATATTTGCAGTAAATGATGTTCAAGCCAGAATCAAAAATCATATTTTTAAAAGAGGCCTGATAACTTTATGTTGAAAATATACTTTAAAATACGCATTTATGTGAAACTTTGCTTTATTGTACCGTATTAAGAAAAACGTAAATTTCCCAAAATTTAGGATTTTTTTAAACTATAAAATTTATAGTAAGGATATTAATAACAGTATCCTAAATGATATTTTAAAAGTGGTCTGACATATTTAAGATGAAAATATCCATCAAATTGAACGTTTATGCGAAATTTTGTCCTATTCTGCAATGATAAAATATTCTTAAATTTCAAATAACTTTTGAAACTTTCATAGTTGATTTTTCATAGTCCATTATGCTTAAGTCAGCATAATAACCAATATTTTACAACTAATTTGACATCTTTACATTAAAATTATTTCTTTTTATACACGCTTAAACGAAAATTTGCCCTATTCATCCATATTAAGAAAATCGTAAATTTTGAATAGCTTGCGAGTTTTTTTCTTTTAGAATGTTGAAAATCATTCTTGCTAGTGTCATAAGCAATATTCTAAAGCCGGTCCGACCTCTCTGCGATCATTTGCTTTGGAGATATCGCGTACAAAGTTCAACGATCTAACAAACTAACACAATAAAAAACTAACAGACACCCAAAAGAGGACACTATGACAATTTTTTATTTTTTGATTCCTCACACCTAGAAACATAAAAATTCTCAAAAAAAAAAAAAAAAAAAAATTAAATGAAAAATTTCCACGACTACCCAAGTTCCCCATACCTATAGTATGATAGGGAACTAAAACATTTAATAATTAGATTAAAAACACTTTAAAAACACGTTTGTCTAAAATTGAAATTTATTTAAAGCATTAAAACATCCAAAGCTTTTCGCTTTGAAATATCAAAGCATCATCAGGGGTTTTAACTGATGATTCTTTGAACCAAAAAACAAAATACATGAAATGTGTGGATGTGTGCTTCAATAATTTTGATGCTGACTGTACCTGAAATCCGAGATGTATTTATTTTATATATACATCCGCAGATGAAATGTCATGTAAAATTTCCTTCACTCACCTCTCACCACAATAGTGGATGGGTCAATTACAAAAATGATTATTTGGTTATTTGCGTTTGTTAAATTTTAAAGAAAAAATCTGATGTACAATTTCTCTTTGAGATATGAAAGTTTAAATACAGTCCACAGCAAAACTATTGTAGCACACATCCACACTTTTTATACATTTCTTTTTAATTTGATCGCTAATTTTTTTCATCAACTAACATTTTTTTGTAAATCATATAATACTAAGATCATGACTTGACAAATATTTACTTAACAAAACATTATTAGGCGCACACCTTTTAAGCAGGAATTGTTACTAGTGCTTCAATAATTTTGTTGCTGACTGGAAAATCACGATTTGCCCCTGCGAAAGCAAATTTTGCCTAATCCATACTCCTTTAGTAACAAAATTACTATTTTTTTTTATTATTACCTGTGTATTATTATTTCTCAAGGAAGAAAGACTTTAAAGCTACTGAATTCTATTTGATAGAATGAAGAGATCTCTAGGAAGAGGAAGTATAATACATATAATTCTATTGTTAAGAGCATATCAGTATACGGAGCAAAGGGATGGATAATTATGGAGAAAGAGAAAAAGAAATTTGTGGCACTGGGAATGGATGCCCTAGGAATATCATGCAGGATATCAAAGACAGAAAGAAAAAGAAATAAATAATTAAATAAATTATGTAAATAAAGGAAACCGTTTTAGATGATCTTGATGACAGCAACTTATCTGGTCATATGAAAAGAATGAGCGGTGAAAGGATACCTAAAATCGCTTTTAACTATAAAACAAAACAAAAAAGGAAGCGAAGAAGACCAAGAAAAAACTGGATGGATGATATAAAACAATTGATAAGAGATAGGGATCTGGAGGAGGAATGGAGCCTGGACCGAAAGCTCTGGAGCAGACTTCTTGTTAATTCTTTCGGAAGGCGATACTTAACGCCATGAACCAAGTTTACACACACACACACACACACACACACACATATATATATATATATATATATATATATATATGTGTGTGTGTGTGTTTATTATATTTTTAAGCAAACACCTTTTATTTATTTATTTTATTTATTTATTTGTTTATTTATTTATTTATTTATTTTTTTTTTGAGATATGATGATTTTGTGGAATCACATTTTCCTCGCTCTACCCATTCACTTTTGGGATCCTTTCTTAGTGTGTCCTTGCTAATGGTAAGCGTGTCCTTGCTAGTGAGTCCTTAATGTGTAAATCACTTAACGTGTAAATCGCCTCTTAGTGTGTGTTATAGCCGGTGAGATGTCTGTGAAATGGAAGGCATGAAATAAATCTTCTCAGTAAATGTTATGCTTCTCAGTACAAAGGTTTAGGATGTGCGATGATGAATTAGTTACTCACTCACTTACTCAGGACAAATGATTTTATATTTATAGATATCATACGGAACATAATTCTACATTTAATTTTTCTATATTTAGCTTTAAATTTCCTTTCCTAATTCAGACAGTAAAATTAAAGTATATTTACAAATTTAATTTAAACAATATCAGCTATTACATAAATTTGCTACATTTTTAACATTAGATATTAGTTTTCTAAAATATTAAAATATTTTTTTCTCTTGAGAAATTTATATTTTTATTATTCTTCTGCGAGTAATATTATTATTCAGATTTAATAAAACATTCATATAACCAAAAGTTTTCGAAATCATTACTTCTTTATCTTAAGAAAATCTTATAAGTTTAGTTCATAAATCTCACCACTTCTTTTGATTTTATAATGATTTCGCAAACTACATCATTCAGTTTTCCCAAGAGAAAGAACAAGTTTTCTTGTTTGATTTTTCAAAAGTAACGTTTCTAAATCAGTTCTTAAATAATGTGTAACTTTATACGCTCTCAGTATTCAAATATATTTCAGATCATTAATCCTAGAAACATATTTAAATAGAATTTAAATAGAATTGTAGAATTGGGAATAATAGAGAACTTTAATTTCATATAAGACTTAGAATGTCTTTAAAACCACACCCTTTCAAAATTTCTGTTTTAATTAACATAACATATATAGCAAAGTGTGGTATATTTAGAAAAACAAGAATAAAATAAAATCTACGGATGCAAATGGATAATAATTACTTAAACTAAAGATTGTTAAAATTGTGAGATTTTGCATATTTTACTTTTATTATTCAAGTTTATATCTATTGCTTTAATATGGAAAATTGGATTTATTATATCCATGTACATTTTTTTTTAGTCGATAAAATTTTTAAGAATATTTTTTTAAAACTTTTAAATAAGATATTTGTAGTAATACTGTGATAATCCATTGGGAGTGTGCACCTTTCGACTTAGTGCTAAGTAAGAATCCCCTGTAAGTATTGCTATGTAAGTTAGTATGCTATAACTATTAAATCTATGTACATTCAAGGGTATATAACTTAAATATTTATTAATCATACTATAAAAACATTTTTAATACTATAAATTTAATACTTTTACTGCAAATCACTTTCGTATATTATAGAAGCTTATATAAAAAGTAATCTACTATTTTTATATCTAGCAATTATAAAGTTAAATCAGCAAACATTTGTTTGACGAGATATTTTCAAACTTAATATTAGTTCATAAATAACACCACAACTTTTAATTATATAGATTATTAATTAAATTTAGTGAAACATTAATATAGACAAAAGTTTTCGACAGCATTCCTTCTTTATCTTTAGAAAATCTGATAAGTTTAGTTCGTAAACCACACCACTTCTTTAAATTTTAAAATAACTAAATTCGCAAACTACGTCATTCAGTTTTCACCAGAGAAAATACAAGTTTTCTTGCTTGATTTTTCAAAAGTAACGTTTCTAAATCAGTTCTTAAATAATGTGTAACTTTATAAGCTCTCAGTATTCAAATATATTTCAGATCATTAATCCTAGAAACATATTCAAATAGAATTTAAATAGAATTGTAGAATTGGGAATACTAGAGAACTTTAATTTCATATAATAATATATTTAAATCCACACTTTTGAAAATTTCTGTTTTAATTAACATAACATATATAGCAACGTATGGTATATTTATAAAAAAAAAAAAAAAAAAAAAAAAAAAAGAATAAAATGAAACCTATGGATGCAAATGGATAATAATTACTTAAACTAAAGATTTGTTAAAACAGTGAGGTTTTGTATATTTTACTTTTATTTTTCAAGTTTATATCTATTGCTTTAACATGCAATGATTGATTTATTATATCCACGTACATATATATATATATATATATATATATATATATATATATATATATATTGAATTTTTTAGTACCGTTGTAACACTCAGCAGACAAAAGATAGATGAAGATACCAACATAAAATAAATTTTAATTGAGATTTATTTCGATAAAAATTAGTCACAGTATTAATTTAATTTGAGTACCAATGATTAGTAAAATCAAGTTAAAGTACTTACGCAGAAAATAATAGACACTAACATAACACATAAGCCTAACGATGAGAGAATTTGCAAAAACTTCGAATTATTAGTAACAGTCAACATTATATATATATATATATATATATATATATATATATATAATCTTAATTATTTTTTTATTCGATGAAACTTTTAAGATTTTTTTTTTAACTTTTAAATGAGATATTTGTAGTAATACAGAGATAATCCATTGGGAGAGCGTACCTTTCGGCTTAGTACTAAGTAAGAATCCCCTGTAAGAATTGCTGAGTAAGTCAGTATGTTATAACTATTAAATCTAAGTACATTCAAGGGTATATAACTTAAATATTTGTTAATTATACTATAAAAATTTTTTTAATACGTTAAATTAAAAACTTTTAACTACAAATCACTTTCGTATATTATGGAAGCTTATATAAAAAGTAATCTACTATTTTTATATCTAGCAACTAGCTGACCCGTCCGGCTTCGCACTGATGAACAAATTTTAGTTAAAGATGGATTGATATGTAAAAAATCAAGAAATATATCAGTTTATATGTTATATATAGTCAGGCAATATTATTAACTGGAAAGTCAAAATATAATTTTACAATTATTTTTTTTAATTAGTTGTTAAATGTTGGTAATTTTTACTTAATGCTATTTATTTATTTATTTATTTCATAAAAAGAAACATTTCTTTACTCATGAATAAAAAATATTGAAAAATAAACATATGACATGAAAATGTTTTTGATAAAATTGACGTCATAATAGCTTTAATTATTATTTATTTGTTCATTTCGCAAGTATATTTAATTTTTTCCATAATTGATTATTATTTTAATAATTTATATTAAAGGAGAAATCAATAATATGAAACAATATTCGTACAATATATACTATTACAGAATCTGGTGTGAAACAACCACACGACTTCCATTACCCACTATTACACGTAATATATAAAATTTTTTGGAGATATTACTTGCATTTTTTGAGATTTTCGAGTAAGAGAAACTTGATACACGTATAAAGACACATACAACAGAGTTTTCATAGCGAGTTAAACAATAAGGGGAAAAAAATTGATAGTTATTTTTAAACACGAATTTCCGAGATCTAAAACTGAACTACCTAATCAGGATGACCGTTAATATTCCTGTAATAAGCACGTAATACTTGAGAAAGGTTATCTAAATTGGATTAAAGAAAAAATTTTCAAGAATACGTTAGAGCCGTTTTTGAGATACCAACTTTTACCAAAACTTAACATACTCAATTATTGACCTAAAAACAATAATTACATACAAAAGGATATTTAATAGGAAGTTAACATGGCGAGTTTGAAAAAAATCCGTACAGGCGTTTTTAAAGGAACGCACTTGCGAAGTTTGAAATTGAGCTGTTTATAGAGGACGCCTATCAATTTTCCTGAACTAAGCAACTTTTCAATCGAAAGGGCATCTAATATATTATTTATATAGCAACTTTGAAGAAAATCATTAGAGGTGTTTTTGAATATGGGCTTAGGGTCCCATTTCTGGTTTCCGATGACCCAATTCCGGTTTTTCAATTTTCACGAAAATTTGGAAAATTTATCTGTACACCAGACCTGAATCACTTGTGAAGTTTAGTAGTTCTATTTTTATTAGTTTTGGAGATATGACAGCCAGAAGATTACACACACACTGACCAATTGCCAAAACCTATACAATACTTCCACTACCTACGGTAGTAGGGTAATTGAAGTAAACACATACATCTCGTATTTACTACGATAATATACAGATTTTCGTATTACGTTTTCGATCGCCAAATACAAAAATCGCCAATGACGATAGATATCAAATCTATGCTTTGTTTTCAATTAAAATATTGAAAATTTTAATTAAAAATTTATTTTACCAAAATTTATTATAGCTTCTAGCACTTAGAGAGAGACAGTGTAACTTTTGATTATTGAAAGAAGAAAAAAAAAAAAAAAAAAAAAAAAAAAAAGCAATCGGCTTTTTAGTTCTAGCGATCGTTCTCTACATATGCATATAAACCTTTCTTCTTTTTATATTAGTATAGCTATAGAGCATAGGTATATTAAATAGGTTTCCAGTCAACATAATGTAACTCAAATAATTAAATGCTATTTACATTTCAGTAATGGCTGTATGCGCTATGTATATTGAGCTACTTGCCATAACTGTTAGTTGCTAAAAATAGTCGCCAAATAAATTTTGCCATGTTAATCGCTCATTGGATTTTTTTTTTTTTTTTTTTTTTTTATTAAAATTCTAGAAGAATTATTTCCCGATTTTAATCCTCATATTTGGGTATAGATATATATTAGTTATTGTATGCATGCTTTAGATTGAGTTATTTTGCTGTCAAATTGACAAAATTTTAATTTTAAATTTCAAAACTGTCACCCTTGGCGTTTTTTGTATTTGGCGATCAAAAACGTAATACGAAAATATACATGCCAGATGTATATTTTCGTAATATGTATTGTACGAAATATTGTTTCATATTATTCGTTACACTCTTAATGTAAGTTTTTAAAATAACCATGATTTTTGAAAGGAATTAAATTATATTCGCCAGATAATTTGGCGATATATTTTTTTTTTTCTGCCAAGGATGACGGATATCAAATCTATTCCGCTGCAATATATTAGTATATTATATCAGATACTTTATTTAGACATTTGAAAACAAATTTGACTTCAAATTATGATAGAATATTTATCCTTTCCCTTTTAATTAGTTTATTAGTTGGATGTTTATTGTGTAAATATCATCCTTTGAAATGAAATGTTTATGTTTTCAATCGAATATGGAAATTTGCCATTTTTTTTTCTAGAGTTTTGAAATTTAAAATTCCAATTTTATCAATTTTACAACAAAAACAATTTAATCTAACGGATGCACATGATAACTAATACATATCTAATCCAAATATGGGGATTAAAATGGGGAAATAATTTTCCTCGATCTTTATTATTTTTTTACAAAAAATCCAGTTCACTTTTTATATTATTGTTCGCGTGAAAATATATTTTATTATATGTCTAAAAATAAATTAATTCGTAAGTCTTTTTGGCAACAATTATAAATTAAAATAAATAATATTATAAAATAGAATTTCTTATTTTATTTTATTTATTTATTTATTTTTAAATTCCAATTTCGTTTACACTGGTTTACACACATCAGTTTAAACCACAGAGTAATAAAGACTCCGTGGTTTAAACATTAATGCTTAGATATCATATCATATCAAATTAAATTATTAGAAAAATAAACACTTTTAATTCTATAATGACGTCAGATTTAACGTGTAAGTTTAACAATTAAAAAAGCTTTATATGAATTTCAATTTAATGCACGTGCAAATATATTTCTTTTCTTTTCACGTCAAGATATTTTAAAAACGAAATGAATATGTAAATGTTTCTTTTATGTTGGCAGCAGCTAATTTTTTTAATATTTCATTATTTCCATTTCTATTACGGCTTCTATGGGGATTTTAATTAAAATGCTCAGATTTTAAACTAAAATTTATTTTATCAAAATTAAATATAGCCTATAACAATATGGCATACTGTAGCTTTCGGTCAGTGAAAGAAGTTTTTAAATCGGTTCAGTAGTTTCAGAGATTACCCTCCACAAACAAACAATTTTTTGCGCTTTATATAATGATATAGATTATAAAGTTAAATCAGCAAACATTTGTTTGGCGAGATATTTTCAAACTTAAGACTAATTCATAAATAACACCACTTCTTTTAATTATATAGATTATTAATTAAATTTAGTGAAACATTAATGCAGCCGAAAGTTTTTGACATCATTACTTCTTTATCTTTAGAAAATCTTATAAGTTAAGTTCATAAATCGCACTACTTCTTTTAATTTTATAATAACTAAATTCGCAAACTACGTCATTCAGTTTTCTCTATAGAAAGTACCAGTTTTCTTGCTAGATTTCTCAAAAATAACATTTCTAAACCAATTCTTAAATAATGTTCAACTTTATAAACTCTCAACATTCAAGTATATTTCAGACAATTAATCCTAGAAACATATATAAATAGAATTGTAGAACTGGGAATAGTGGAATTTTAATTTCATATAAAATTTAGAATATATTTAAATCCATACCCTTTGAAAATTTTTGTTTTAATTAACATAACATATATAGCAAAGTACAGTATATTTAAAGAACACAAAAACAAAAGAAAACTCACGGATGCAGACGGATAATAATTACTTAAGCTAGAAATTTGTTAAAATTGCGATATTTTATATACTTTTCTTTATTATTCCTATTTATATCTATTGTTTTAATATGTAAAATTAAATTTATCCACTTTTTTTTTTTTTTTTTTAAATATAATACCAAGTATTTTTTAATCGATAAAATTTTTACGATCACAGATTTTTAATTTAAAAATAAGAAAACTCTATTAGTACAGAGATAATCCGTTGGGGAGGGGGGGGGCACACATTTCATATTAGTGCTAAGAAAGAATTCCCCAGGTAAAAATACGAAATCTCTTCGAACGGATCCACAGTCATGAGCACAGTCCCGGAAATCAGGTAACAACATTATGATTTTATAACAATAAGAGGCAATTATTTCTCGGCGAGACTCGGTAGAAGAGCGGATATTACAGTCACCGTCAACCGTGGAAAACAACAACTTTTTTCAATCTATATGCTTTTCTACTTAATGTAAAGTGTAGGTATTGATGTTTTCTATACTGCTATTAATATAATATCAATTACTCTTTTTCTATATATAAAAAATTGTTTGTCCTGAGTGACTGAGTGAGTTATTCATCATCACCAAGCCCGAACCTCTGTTCCTAGAAGCATGAAATTTAGCGACAGTGTTCCTTCTATTACGTAGACATCCACTAAGAAGCGACTTTACAAAATTCACCCCCCCCCCCCCTTAAAGGGGGGAGGGAGGGTAAAACGTGATTTTACAAGATCCTTAACATCTCAAAAAAAAAAAAAAAAAAAAAAAAATACTGATATCAGTAAAATTTTTGCTTTAAAATATAGCTAACACAAGTGTCTAAAAACCGATTTCTGGAATTTTAGAAATGCGATCACCAAGGAGAAGGAAGGGGGAGAAACGTGATTTCACATGCGCAAAACATGATTTCACATAATCCTATATATCTAAAAAAAAAAAAAAAAGATATACGTGTAATGTTTGCTCTAAAATATAACTAATACAAATACCTAAAAATCAAATTCTGAAATGTTAGAAATTCAGCCCGTAAGGGGGGGGGGGGGGGAGACGCGATTTCAAATAATTCTTTACATCGCGAAAAAAAAAAGATATATGGGAGATTTTTCTCTAAAAATATAGCTCAAACAAATATCTAAAAACCAAATTCTGGAAGTATGGAAATTCGTCCGAGGTAGGGCGGGAAGGGACTATGGGCAAATATATATATATATATATCTATAGAAATACAGTTAGACCGTTCAAAATTGGTACAAATAGGTTTTAGAGGCCTGCAAGTTGAAAAAGGATATTTTCGAAACTGTAAAGTTATTAGGAGGAGCGGAAAAGGGGGGAGGAGGGGCAAAATTAAAATAGAGTTAGATCTTTCAAAATTGGTATATAGAGTTTTTTTTATAACTATAAATCGATTGTGGATATTTTCAAATTTTTAAAATTTTTAGGAGAGTCGGGAAGGGTGGGGGCGAAGGGGCAAAACAACATAAATAGAATTAGATCGTTCAAAATTGGAACGTATAGGTTTTTGAGACTTACAAATCAAATGCAGATATTTTCAAAAGGGAAAATTATTAGGATAAACGGGAAGGGGGAATGAAGGAGAAGAAAAATTGAACTAACAATTACAGCATTGAAAAATAGTATTATTAGGTTTTAATGCCTGATAAATCGATTGCGGATAGTTTCGAAAGTGTAGAATTATTATGAGGGGCGGGCGTAGGGCAAAATTAAAGAAATTAAGAAAGAACGTTGGAAATTAGTATTATTAAGTTTAAAAGCCCGAGAAATTGATTGTGGATATTATAGAAAGTGTAAAGTAATTAGGAGGGACGGAAACGGTGTTCGAAAGCACACGCTCTTTGTGCGCGCGTGTATACGCGGCCGCAGATAGTGGGAGCCAGAAACCATTATTCCGCGTATGAAAGATTTTTGTTTTTTTTTTAATTCATGTTTTTCCCTTACACTAATATAGTGATTCGTTGGGAGTGTCGACTACAAATGCGCGCGTGCAGTGCACAATGGCCTGCGCTGCCAAAGGCAGTGAGAAACCGGTGCGACATTTTTCCCTATCAGATTTTTTTTTTTTTTTTTTTCGCAAGATAAAAATTAATGTAATTTTGAGAATTTGTTAATTATAGTGATTCATTTAAAAATTGTGACCAACGAAGTGGTCGTGGCCTGCTAGTATATTCTAAAACTAATACTTGTTACTAAACTCAGAAAAAATCTTCGACGTCTTGAACCAAAGTACAAAAATACTGAGCAACAGACAGCTGTTTCTCTACCGCTTAGAGTATTGTCTTCAATGCATAAAGAAATGAGAGCGACACATATTATGCACTGAACATAATATACATATAATATGAATTTATTATTCATATATAATGCATTTACGGGCTTATTCAGTGAAGACGATATGCTATGTGCTATCGAAACAGCTGTCTCCTTTAAATTCTTCTCCTTAGCTTTCAAGGCGTTAAATATTTTTCTTGAGGTTAGATATCTAGCAACAAGTTTTCTTTTAAAATTCGTGCGAATATTTGTATTTGTTATTTATATTCCTTTATGATAACTGAAATTTGTGATTTTTTTTTTTTTTTTTAAGCATGGTTTAGTAACATGATCTCCATGAATTATTATTTGAGGAAATTCATCATTGAGAGAAATATTGTTTTGTGCAATTTTTGTGTATATCACAAATAGCGCAGATTGAGTATTAACGTTATTTTCTTACCGTATTATCTCTCTGATAAATTATAAAACTTCTAAATTAATATGGTATTTCGGCTAATATAATGACGTAAATTTTGATTTAATGATTTTATGGTAAATCAAATGATTTATTGGCAACCAAGTTGTCTGTTTGTGTATTGATAATATATACATCAGATTTGTATGCTTGACTTGTAGTCCACTTGTAAATCTTCGTCAGATAATTACAGATAGCACATGACAGAATTACAATACGAAGAAATGGAAAAGCACCCAGGACCAGCGCGGGAATTGAACCCGCTCTCCTATGCTCGAAGGCGATTAGCAGTGTGGTGACATAACCAATCGGCCACGGATCGCCCGCGATCAAGTTGTTGTCAATATTTGGATTTTTTTTTTTTTTTTTCCCTTACTTCAGACTCCATGATCTAAAAAAAATTGTTTTCACAAGAAAATAGTTCAGGTTTTGTAGTTTAAAAATAACTAATATTTCTATTCCCCCCAAAAAGTATAACTTTAATTAGTTAAACATCTTTCATTTTTTACCATGATTTTTCCGAATGTTTTTGATGACGCTCTCTGCTTCTGCTTTTACAATCATAAAACATTTAGTCTTTAGAAATAAACAACTTAACGGAGTGCCATTTGAGGTCATTATTATTACTGGTTTTTTTTTTTTTTTTTTTTTTTTTACACCATAAAAAAAAAAAAAAGTAATCTTTGAGATAAGTTATATTGCGTTAGTACAAGATCTGGACTATATGAGGAATGATGAATCGCCTCCTCCCAAACTTCCAACTCTTTTTTTTTTTTTTCTTTTTGTACGGTGGGCTAAATATGATGCGTTCTCCTGGTTTAACACGGTTCCTTTCCATTCTATCAATTCCGACGTTATCCACTTGATTGCTTTTTCGAATTTTATAAATTTTGGCTGTAAACATCTGAGTTGAACATTTGGTTACTTGGAGGAAGCTAAAATAGCACAACATCTTTGTAATCTCACTAAAATAACAGCATGTTTTTATTTTTTTTCTGGTGTAATTTATCTTTTGATATGTTTTGTGTTGGTTCATCACGCTTGGGCATTCATTTATAATTAATTCATTAATAATTTTGTAAGCGATCTTTTTTTCTACATCACCAGTTATAATTCGTTTCGAAAAATTATCGATTACATTATATTTTTATTCGGTATAGCCAATTTTATTTCGTGGTTTTATGTGAATATACAATATTTCCCCTAAAATTTATAACATTGAGAAAAGGAATACCAAAGAAACATGACGCTATCTCTTTGTGTAAACCGAAATTACCTTTTTTCTAATGCAAAACACAATTGGGGATTCATTCGCTATCCCTTCCGTGAATAATAATGATGTCATGTTATGGAGAACGAGACTTCTCCATACTCATTTAACTTTAACTTGAAGCTGTAAATGAAATACTTAATTTATGAAGAAATGACAGAGTCCAAATATATAACATAAATGAGCTTTAATTGAGCTTAAATAAGGAGGGCGCTGGACTATACTGGCATTTAGTAACTTACTACTTAAAATGGGCAGTCCTCTTAAATACTTTGACATCAATAAATAACTCCATTACTTTACTTTACTTTACTTCATTACTCGCAAAGGATCTCAACTACTTTTATTTAAATTAGCTTCTAAGGCCGAGTAATCTTTCGCATGTAGGAGGATTCCCTGACGCTACAATGCTACTGGACTTACTCTCTTCTCAACTAACCCCTAAAGGCAATCTTCCTACTACCATATCTCCAAAAGCAATCTTCCTTCTTTTATACAAGTTATTTTCCGAAAATTAGCATATTACCATTTTGTTCATCCTAGGAACTAACTCTGTTACTCAATCATATCCTGAAACCTACCGCATTCATGTGTTACTTGTGAAGTGCGAAATTTAATTGCAGCATTATGCTAACCTCACAGCTCCTCCCCTAAAAAAAAATTTCACGGAAAAAATCCCCAACGGGTTTTTACCCGTGGAAATTTTAAATTATTGCAATACTATGCAAAGAAAATTTAGCTGCAGTGACTTACTGCTAAAATTAACTGCATAAGACTTTAGAGAACAAAAGAGGGGGGAAACTTAAATTTAAACTAGACTGCCCAACAGTAACTATTTTAAATCTAATAGTGAAAAAATGAATTTTAAGAGTACAGGGCCAAAAAACGGGACACTTACATATAATTTTAAGTAGCTTAGATAGCTTTTTTTTTTTTTTTTTTTTTTTTAAATGTTTCTTATATGCAATGTAAGTCGCTTTACTCCAGAAAACCATTTGTACTCAATTTAGTTAACCGTTTAAACGCCGAATTAAGAAAGAATAGTCCCAATGACTTGAAATTTGGTTATTATATTAATTAAGAGTATATAAATACAATAAAGTTTCAAAATTAGGTGAAAAAAATTTTTGAGTGTGCTTTTAGCCATGTTCCATTATTGGAACATTGGCGTGTTACATGATTATTTTTTGCATATTTTTAAAAGTTCATGAAAATAGTTAATTTAAAGTCTAATAATTATAATATCTTCTTAATATTAACTGTTTTGTTTATTTATCTTTAAATAATGAACAATTAATAAATATTATGACACTATAGATACATTAAAAGATAATTATAAATGATACTCACATAATTTCAGCGACTGTGATACGACAGAAAACATTTTTCATGCAGTCGCTTTTCACAATGAAAACATTTTTTTGTAGTGTTCTTTTTGCAAACAACACAACGACCTTGAGACGTAGATATTATATAATGACCATCAGATTGTCTTAATTCAACTTTTAAATGACTGCGAGGTCCAGGATGTTTGGTAAGACGCTCTTTTTTCCGCAAAAGATTCCTCGTCAACTGTCTTCTAAATTCCAAATGGGATAGTTTTTTAGAGTTTGCATGCACTTCGCAGTGCAAATTCCAACTAGCTACAACTGCCATGTTTAATGCGTTACTAAATAGATTCCTCCACCATTTCTTACTTCGCAACTGAGGCCTGTAACTAGATAAAAGCTTATCTAAAACATCTACTCCGCCCATTCCTTCGTTGTATTTTTTTATTAGATTTGGCCGAGGTACTTCAATATTACCTTTTTTTGCACATGAATAGCGTTTCACACTACCTATAGGCTCATGTGTGTAGCAGTTTGATGCTACAGTCACTACCGCGTTATCGTTCCAGCTGCAGATATAAACAGATCCGTCAGATCGGAAATCAAAACTTCCTCTGTCTTCTTTGGTAAGTTCTTTTTTAGATTTCAACGGGCATTTTTGTGTACGATTTTCACGAATTGTTCCCGTTGCTCGCATTCCTTTATGGGATAATTCCAACAATAAATTATAAGACGTAAAAAAGTTATCAAAATATACTTCATGATGTGAGTTATCTCCAACAACAGATAAAAGCTCATTAACAACTCTCGGTCCGAGCTGTCCAGAAATACTATTATCTGATTCTGATTTTTTCCCAGAATATATATCCATTGCATATGGATAACCTGTTGAAGAACATAACATCCATACTTTAAAACCAAATCTGATCGGTTTTCCTCTTATGAACATTTTGCATGAGTGACGACCGTAGTAAGGAACCATTGATTCATCGATACTTAACTTCTCATGCCATATTCCAAATTGTTGGAAATTTTTGGACAACTCTTTATAAATCGGGGCTATTTTACCTAATTTATCACCATTTTCCAACTTATTGTTATCCATTACATGAAAAAATTTCTTGATATTTCTGAAACGAGTGCGGGGCATAACAGTTGGAACTATTGGAACACATGTATCTTCCGCAGAATTCCAATACATATCTTCAGTAGGAACTGAATGGTATCCACTTAGAAGAAGAAGACCAAAAAATTGTAAGATATCATTCTTGCAAACATCAATTGTTTCACCTTTTTGCAAAGCATAAAGTGACGTCATATCCGCAAGATATTCGACATATTCTTCAGGAAAAAATTTATGAAATATATCAAGAGGAGTGCAGTCCATGAGTTCTGGAAATTTATGCAATATTGGTACCGGTTTTTCAAATTCTGTTGGATTATCGAATTTCACTTTTTTTTTCCATTTTACTACAGGGTTTTCAGTTTTTCGTTTCTTCTTGGCACTTGGACCCGGTTTCTGAAATTCCTCTTCATTTGGAGTACTTACATCTTTTTTTAAAGTGACGTCGACCATTCCACACACATCAAATGGCGTAACAGCGTCTAAATTATTGTCATCAATATCTTCTTCATCGATTATATCACCACGTTCATCCGGCTCTAACTGGCAAATATCTACATCTTCCAAATCAGAATCCGAAAGAGTTTCTAGAAAGGCCACAGCTTCTTGTACCGTGAGGCATCTTTTGGACATGCTGTTAAATTTATGAAAACTTTATAAATGAAACACATAGAAAGCACACATGCACCTTTTTCACTGTCATCGAACAAAACTAATAAGAAAAACGCTATCTGAAAGGAAACTGATAACTATTTCAGCAAACATATGGAATAAGACACCTTTTATGTGAAACTGCACTTGTCTCCAAAGGCACAGGTGAAATCCCCCCTCCCCCCCAACACACACACATATTCAGCCACCTTATCAAAAATAATTTCTTTCTATTGTTATGAGTTTACTAAACTGAACATCAATGTCAAGGGCCAATACTATAATCCTTTCGAAGTTTTGCAGCTTCCATTTGAAAACAGTATTATCTTGTACCTGCTTATTTTTCGAATTTTAGAGGACAAAAGAAGTCTAAATAATCCCTCACTTTCCCCGTATTATCTCTTTTATCTGTTTACTTTCTTTAGAAAAGTTACTATTCTTATCAGAATGCAAAAGAAAATAATGTTTGCAATATCATACAATGCTTTGCACATAAATGAAAAATGAACTCTCGAAACGCCAATGTTCCAATAATGGAACAGAGACATAAAAACGTAAATTTTACCATTAAAATTTAAAAATAAAATTTTGCTTTTGTTGTATTCCCGTAGGATATGTTTTCTAATGAAATATTTTAAAGTATTGCGTTTTTTCAATTTAAACTGGAATTTTGGTAAATTTAATTGTAAGAGAGAGTAAAATTGACAAAATATAGTAAAATTCAAAAAATCGTAAAAAAATAAATAATTATCTAAACAGAATAAAACTTATTGTAAAAAATACTTTATAATGTCATATTCAATTGTATGTAAAAGTGATATTAATAAGAGTTTTTTTACATGTAAATTTTTTATTTTAAAAATCATGTTCCATTATTGGAACATTGGCGGGTAAACGGTTAACTAGAAGTCCAGCGTTATTACAGCGGGGCTTACAGTCATCTTTCCTTAAAACAAATGGAAAGGAACAATTTTCATTAATTAAAAAAAAAAGAAAATTTTAGTACTGGAGGATCGCTTTTTTAAAAAATGCGATCATTATTCAATTTAAATTGTGACATTAAAGTAATATTTTATTGACAAAAAACTTGAACTGTTTGTCGCCACTGCAGACCAGTGTAGGTCCAGTATCCTGGCTAGGAAAAAAAGACTTTAAAGTGCATCTGCAAAAAAAAAGAACAAAATTCCAGTTCTCCACTATCTGCTTGAATCTTGAAAGAAGAGATTCGCTCTTGGCACTCGTCCAAAAACATCTTTGACTTTAGAAAAGAGACACACTGGCACAGTTCCAAAAATACCGTCTTTAGCATCAAAGGTAATATTTGTAGAAATCGGCGTAGATGTTCAGGCCAACGACTGGACGGAGAGTTTGAATCAGAGAACTTCTAAAATACAAAAGTCTTTTGAACGTATAAATCAAAAAAGAAGGTACACTACACTTTTATATAGGTAAATGACATAATTTGATACATAAGCAATATTTTAGCTATGCTATTTGCATAGGGGAAAAAACTACAGTGTTAGTGTATTAAGGTTAATTTGTTAAACGCGAATTAACATGCAAAATAGCGAAAAAAAATTCTTTTTAATCCCCATCCGAATATATACATACAGTAATTAAACTTTTAGTGAAAAAGACAAAAGTTTACAATAAGAATATTCATTTTATATAATTTATGACGACATTTAGAAAACATAGATTAAGGATACAAAAT